>KN817524.1:2261-18234 GCA_000827495.1 Hypholoma sublateritium FD-334 SS-4 | reverse complement strand
TAGATATCAACTAGATTAGATGACTTTGGAATCTCATGTGCTGCTGCCCAAAAGATGGACTTGGGCCAAATTTGGCAAAGTCCAGCTTGGCCTTCTATTTTGGGCCTGGGTGTTATTCCCATGCTAGGCCTGGGCTGATGGCTATTATTTACATTTGTTTCAATTTGAGGCCAGAATATGACATGAGTGAGCCTGCAAAATGTAAATAGAGGCAAGCAGGAGGTCACACATTGGCTTTTGATGCACATCAATGTGCAAACAAACAAGCACAGGCTTGCAACGCAGGCCACGTAGTCTACGTCGTAGTACCAAAACACCCCCCAAATGCCTCTGCCAGAGGCCTTGGGAAGTTGCCCCTGGGGATGCATCAACATAAAATGGCAACTGCCCATAGTTCATGTATGAGTACAGCGGATACTGGTGACACACGCAGCACCGTCAATCACGGTCTTTTCTACAAGAACGTCGACGGAGTCCTTCTTATCCTTGCTGTCTATGTCAACGACTTCATGGTCTTCTCGAGCAACAACAGCGCAATTGACGTCCTCCGCGGTCAGTTCAGCGATAACTTCGAAATCGTTGATCTTGGGGATATCAAGTGGATCTTGGGCATGCACGTTGAGCGCGACGAGGGCCGTCGCATCATCACGCTGTCACAGGAGCGCTACATCAAGACGATTCTTGAGCGCTTCGGCTTCAAGGATTGTCGTCCTGTTAGCACCCCCATGGATCCCAACACCCAGCTTCCTGTTCTCGCAGAAGCTGAGGTCGACGTCCAGGATTACCAGAGCCGAGTCGGCTCTCTCATGCACGCCACGGTATGCATGCGGCTCGATATTGCTAAAGCAGTGGGCGCCGTTGCTCGCCACACGGCTAAGCCCGGTCAAGTTCACCTCAATGCCGTTAACCACATATTCCGTTACCTTTGCGGCACCTCTGACTACTGTCTTGTCTACGATGGAAACATTGGGTCTGGCGAGCCCACCGTTTACTCCGACGCTGACTGGGCTGGTGATCACAATGATCGTAAGTCCACTTCTGGATATGTGTCTACTCTCTGCGGCGGTGCTACTTCGTGGGCTTCGAAGAAGCAAACATCTGTTTCGCTCTCCAGCACGGAAGCCGAGTTTATTGCGGCTGCCACTGCAACACAGGAAATTCTCTGGCTTCGTAATCTTTACACCTCCATCGGCTTCGCTCCATCTGAACCTACTCCCCTTCTGGTCGATAATCAGTCAGCAATCCACATGATCAAGAATGGCAATGTCAATGAACGCACCAAACACATCGACACCAAGTATCGCTTCATCTGTGATGTAAATGAGTCTGGCGCCATCGACACTTCCTATATACCCACCGGCGATCAGCTTGCCGACTTTCTCACCAAGCCCCTTGCTCGCGAAAAGTTTGTACACTTTGTTCGTGCTGTTGGCCTTCGTTCGCGTTCCGAAATTCATGCTCGTTGAGTGGGCGTGTTGTTTATTCTGATTTACGGACACATTATTGGATGTTTACCTACCTCATTCCTTCAACTCACATGACAGTATTACATAACGCTCCCTTCCATAGACTACCGAGAAATCTCTCTTCTCGCTCCCTCAGTTCATCTATAACGTCGAGACTGAGGTGAGCTATATACCACTCTCGTTTACTATATTCTTTACTCACAGTACCTGTAGATATCTATCTTTACTTCTCAGGTACTTATATCAATACATTCAGTTTGTCTATAACGTTGAGACTGAGATATCTATCTTTACTTCTCAGTGTCGTGCCCTCTCGGAACATCTACCACTTCAATAGCTAGTTCATAAGTGACCGTGCAATATCTGCCACTGTTGTTAGATTACCATATTGACTCACCCAATAGATATACATGTACTGTATGTACTGCAGATAATGATTGTTTGGGAACAGAATTGGTAAAGAGCTTGAGTGTGAGCCTTACAGCTGCTATCAATACTTGRTCAGCAAGTTGACCTTGAGGTACACAGCCACCACTGAGGATGTCAGCTTGTAGGTGACCATGCAATATCTGCTGCTGTTGTTAGATTACCATATTGACTTATCCAATAGATATACATCTACTGTGTGCACTGCAAATAACTGTTTGTGAAATAGAATTGGTAAAGAGCTTGAGTGTGAGCCTGGAAGCCGCTATCAATGCTTGGTCAGCAAGTTGACTTTGAGGTACACAGCCACTGCTGAGGATGTCAGCTCATAATTCCCAGTCAAAACAGGCCAGATATAACTGGAGCTAAATCAATGGAGGGATAATTGTGTCAAGGTTGAATCAAGCGAGGTGTAGCTAGGTGAACAACATAGAATAACAATAAATTGGCGCTAAGTAGCGTCTGTCCAAGTGTGACAAGGACAGTGAACAGCCTGTTTGAGGCCGAGCTAACTTGGAGCTAACCAAGGCCAACCATTGCTTAAGCACGTGCCTCAACAAAAGCACGGTTAAGCTATCTATGTAATTTGTCCACATTTATTCTGCACACATTTACTCAGGCTCTAGTTCAACTACTTCTAACTATGTGTCTCTTCACTCCCATGTGTCTCTTCACAGATCCGTAGTCACTTTCTCTGATATTCATGTCTCATGGAAGTACAAAATTGAAGAAATACAAGGCGGTGTCCCAAACCTCTTGTCAGAATTCTCGACCTCCACTGCCTCAGAAATTGAAACCGATATATTTTTGTTCATGTACCTATCATTGTAAAGGTCTTTTGAAGCAGATCACATGTGCTACCTATCTGAAACATGCCCAATACCATGAAAGGGATGCACAGAGAGAAACAGGGATGGAGGCAGACCAAACAACTGCAGTTGCACTTCCTCTCAAAAATGGAGACGAGCCCAAATCTTTTGAGCCTGAAGATATCTGAGCAACTAAGGTTCTCACTTTGTTTATGTCAATACCTATTTTGTCTTTATAGAAACAGGTACAAATAGATGTGCTCAGAGATCAAGTAGGATCAACTGTATATTCATAGTCACCTATAGAAATGGGTACAAATAGATGTGCTACGCACAATCAGCGTATGTATGAAGGGACTACGGAAATGGGGAACTCACCTCAGAGATCAAGTAGGATCAACTGAGGGAGTTATTCTGGGGGGGATTCTGACTATAAGGAAACAATGCGTCTACGATGCGTACTCGGGGTATCTATGTGTGACTAAGAGGGAACGGAAACGGATAAGAATTGGGACAAAAGAAATGTGTCCATGAGGTGCGTGCGACCTATAGACGTGCGCCCCGCAGTGTACGTTATTTGTAATGGTAAGCATCTAAAAACGGACGGGCGCCAAGCGCGAGGAATGCCTAATGTCCAATACTCCCCCTCAAACCAAGTGCAGTCCCAGAGCGGCGGCAAAGTGCTTCGCTTTGATGCTCAGCAGGGCCTTGGTGAGGGTGTCGGCCGTCATCTTGTCCATAGGGCAATAGACAAGTTTGATAGAGCCGGCCTCGATAGTGTAGCAAATAAAATGATAACAGATGTCTATGTGTTTGGTGCGGGCGTGATAATGTCCATCTTTGGCGAGTGCGATGGCCGACTGACTGTCGGAGAAAATGGTAGTGGGCTTGTTGAGAGGTGTGAAAAGCTCCCCAATGAGATGACGAAGCCAAATAGCTTCCTTTGCGGCTTGCGTGGCTGCGACGTATTCGGCTTCAGTAGTTGAGAGTGTAACAAGACCTTGCTTCTTCGAGTACCAAGAAACGGCTCTGCCCTCGATGAGAAAGGCGTAGCCAGAAATCGCGCATCGGTGATCTTGGGAGGCACCGTCAGCGTCCACATATCCCTCGAGACCGCACTGTTCGCTGCCGTAGACGAGCTCGAGGCTCTGCGTGCCCTTAAGGTAACGGAAAATTAATTTGACCGCTTCCCAGTGCTCCCAGGCCGGATTTTCGCAAAAGTGGGCGACAGTGGACACTGCGAATTTAATATCGGCGTGTGTTCCCGTTGCAGCGTAGTTGAGCGAGCCAACCACTTCACGGTACGGTACGTGCTTCATCCGCTGGATGTCGACGAACTTGGTGGGGCATTGCGACTCGGAGAGGGTCGCATAGGGATTCATGGGGACAGAGGACAGCTTCAGGTCATTGAAATTGAACCTGGTGATGATAGAGTTGATGTACGCATGCTGCGAGAGCGAAATCATTCGCTCCGCGTGATTGCGGGTGACCTTGATGCCCAGAAGCCACTCGACAGGTCCTAGATCCGTCAGCTTGTACTTCTTGTTCATCTCGACCTTGAAAGCCTTGATGAGGGGCGCGGAGGTGCCGGTGATGAGGCAGTCATCGACGTGGATGGCGAGGAAAAGTGAATCCATTCCCGACCTTTTCACGAAGATGCCTTGATCCGCCTCTGTATGTACGAAGCCTAATTTAGCAAGCGCTTTAGAGAGCACGTTGTACCAATTCCTCGCACCCTGCTTCAGTCCGTAAAGCGTCTTTTTAAGGCGCCAAACGTGCGTGCGTCAATTGCCCATTTCGTAGTTGGCGGGCTGCTCAAGGTATGTCGTTTCATGCTCCCCCAGTTTGCTGTTGAGGTATGTAGGGAATAGCATGGGTAACCCCTGGGTATTTTTGAGGTGACCCGCACCCATACCCACGGACACCCACACCCATCGACCCGTGGGTCAGCCTATTGTGGGTCAACGGGTCTCCGTGGGTCAGTGTATATTTTGTGTATATTGTGGACTCCCCGCAGGTCATGTGACATCAATACAGCTACACTGCACCCACACCAAGGTCCAGCCATCAGGAAAAGCATATAAAAGCAATATATTCATTAACTATTTACATTTACAATTATCTATTTATCTGTCTACCGTGGCGTTGGCCATGAGCCCATATAAGCAGCCTCGATGTGAACAGAAGGCAGTGCTGGGGCACATCAGTGCATCGGCAGCCGGTTCCGTGACGTCAAACAGCCCCGGACGTGGTATTGGCAGTGGCAAGTGTTGCGGGTGGGGGCAACGCAAGGCAGTGGCGGCATTTGTAGGCAAACAGGACTGAGTAAATTTAGTTAGTGATGTAGAGGGTGGGAGGGGAAGCGGACGGAACGTACCGAGAACATTCACCAGCTTGAAAGGCCGGAGGTCCAAAACCTCGGCGGTGCAGTTCAGCACGTCGAAGGTGCGGGTATTCGCGTCTGGTGGGTCCAGAGAGTCCAGAGAGCGGGCCCAGCCGCCGAGATTGCTGGCGACACTTGGCACAGCGGGCGGGGCTGTGCGGACGCCGACATCGTGGCTGAAGGGGCGTGGGGCAGCCGTGGATGGCGACGATGACGGCGGAGATGGCAGCGGGGCGAGTCGAGAGCAGGCGGGGGGTCCGCTGCTTCGAGAGGGGGGGGGGACAGGGTGCCTGCGGGGTCGGTCGGGCCTTCGGACGACTACGGGCCCGGTGCAGGCGCTGACATCGTGGATGACGCCACGTGGCGCGTCGGGGCGGGCTTGGATTGCGGCAACGATGGTGATGGCGCCTACGCGGCGGCCGGTCAAGCGCCCGTGACGCTCGGTGGTGGGTGCTGGCAGCGACGAGGTAGGTGGGAGCAAGGTGGGCATGTGGACTACGATGTGGCAGACAAGTGCGAAAAAGTCATTTAAAGCGGAGCTTCAATTTAAGGCACGTGCTCCGACTCACTCGCGCCAGTGCCCACGACCTTCGTTTGTTTACACCACACCGCTCGCCCGCCGCCGCTCGCTCGCTCGCCACTCGCTCCCCGCCCGCCTTATCATTGCGTAGCCAGCAGCTGTGACGTGCTTTAGGACAGACATGTCCTAAAACACGTCACAGTTGCTATGCTACGCTCGCCATCCTCGGACTCGACGCCCTCCCGCGACCCCACGAGACGTGCATATCCCGCCACGTCCGTCTCGCCCTTTAACCCCCGCGCGAGTTTTGTGTAAGGTGCGCCCCTGGCTCCTCTATCACCCACCTGACCGCTGACCCACCCCAAGCGAATCCACCAGCTCTCCGCCATGTCCGTCTCGCCCTTTAACCCCCGCACGAGTTTTGTGTAAGGTGCGCCCTTGGCTCCTCTATCACCCACCTGACTGCTGACCCACCCCAAGCGAATCCACCACTGCCCTCCCCTCACCAACGCCGCCCACGCACCCCCAGCCATCTTCTGCACCACCCCAGCCTCGCCTCAACGATGCAAAACCGCCGCCGTAGTGCATGCGCGATCATCGCACCGGCACTTTCGCCGCCTCATCTCCCAACGTCGCCGCGATGCCTGGCTCACCCTGCGAATGCCCATCACCTGGCCAAGGCGCCTCTACGAGCTTCAGTGCTTGCGGAGGCGCCATTCCTTGTCGTTCGTTGGCTCTCCGCCTCGGCATTCGAAAATGCCATCATGGCGCCTGCGGGAGATTTGATGCTCCCGTGGGCGCCGACTGCTTTCGCCCCACCCTCGAGGACGTGATACCGCCGCCGTACCCACCGGAGACCCTCACTGACCACCAGAGCGCACCCACGAGCTGGTTGCTCGTTTCATTGATAGTCCATGTATATGGTATATAGAAAAGAATCGAAAAGAATATCATTTGAATTTGAGACTACAAAAGAATCTTATCCCAGCCCTCAGGAAATTCAACGTCGTCATCTCCCAGCACATCCGGAAGTGCAGATGCAGCCAGTACATCAGAGTCATGAATATAGCCATGTAAACTCCAGTTCCCAACACACAACTGAGCGCGTGTGGACTGCGCGGACAGGCGATTACGCACGTAAGGAAGAATGAGCCGACCTCTGCTAAATGTGCGCTCAACATCGACAGAAGTAGCTTGAAAAAATGAATGGTAAGAACGGTAAGACTTGTATCAAATAATAGATAGACAACAAACCGGGAATGCTCAAATAATCTAGAGCCATGCGAGAAAGACCTGGGTACATTGACTTGCGCTCCCACCACCACCCGAGGACGTCGGAAACCACTTCTGTATCATTGGCCAGGTATTGATCAAGTTCGTGGTGCATGTCAGTGTGCGAGTTGGTGGCTGATGCGCCGAACATGGTGTCAAACATGTTGACAACCTTCTTGGATGTTTTTCCCGCAACCTGGGCGTATTCATTAGAAACTATGATCTTGTATATCTTCTAAAAACATACCGTTGATGGAGTGGGGGCAACTGGTGGCACGGCAGGTTTATACTCAGCTTCATAACATGTGCGTACAAGCTGTTCAGCGACATTAATCCATTCTTGCTCCCAATGAACTGTTCTGAAGTAAGATAATTTATATTGAGGGTGTAAAACTATTGATTGTCTGTATATTAGAAGATAGAAATATTACAGACAAATTACAGTACTCACCCATGGCAATCCGATACGCTTCACAATCATCGGTTTTTGAGTAATAGTGGTTGAGGGTCTTCTTTGCAAGACCTAGTGCCACTCGGATGGATGGTGAAAGTCTGGTATTATTAGCCTGAGCAGTGAGCCGGTCGCTGACAATATCCATGACCGGAATCACATTGGCAAGGTGCGGCATGGCTCTAGAGAAGAATTGTGTTGCGTGTTTAAGGGCCTGTAGGACGAATATCAGTATGCTGACTAATAATTCCACGGGACGTACAGCCACCTACCATCAGTACTTCGTTCAACTGTTTGACGATCTTCCATTCCTCTTTGCTCAACTCCAGCTCCCGGATGTCGTTCTCTTGGTCTGCCGTGAATTTCTGGATTACAGGACGGTACTCAAGGACAAAAGTAAGCATGTCATAAGTTGAGTTCCACCTTGTTGTAACGTCGCGTGGAATAACACGGTCACTTAGCAATTCCTGGGCCACGTATGACTGCCAGGAGGGGAGAAGTAATGTCGATGAGTTGATAACTTTGAAGGCGAGTTTGCGGATCTCCAACCAATAGGGTAAGTGATGATTTCTCTCCTACATTCATGCTACTCACCTTGACCAGTACCATTTTGACAGGATGAGTGCTCTCAGCCAAAACATCACGCTCCGCCTGTGAAAGAGCTGCCATCTCGTCAACCCATCCATCCACATCATCCTCATCCTCAGCACACTCATTCCCCGACTCTTCAAGTAGACGCTCACGCGTGGTATGATCCTCAAACTCCATATCCCCCGCCAATTCAATCAGTGCCTCATCGTCTGGGTTGGCTGCTACCACGGTCTTCTTTGGTGCGTCAAATTGTTTCACTAATGTTCGAGCAACCAGGTTAATGACATGCAAAAAGCAGCGTACGTGGTTGAGCGAGGAGAACTCGGGCAGAAGGTACTCAAGCTCTGAGATCATGACATCATTGTTCGAAGCATTGTCAGCAGTGATGCTCAGAACCTAATGACAGGTAAGTTATTGAAATAATCTCATTATAATGACGTGCCTTGTGATCAATGCCGAACTCCTTCAGAATACCTGCAAACGCCTCAGCAAGATTTGCCCCACTATGAGACTATGTGTACCAGTAAGTTATGGTGTGGTTATCATTCAATATATTGACACTTACCTTAGCGACTTCAACGACATCTAGAAGAAGGCAAATGGGCTCGCCCTTGTGCTCGAAATGTACTGTTACCGCAACAAAGGCCTGGTGATTTGGAGAGGTCCATGCGTCCGTCGCAAAATGGAGTTTGCCTTTATGTTTCTCCAGTAGCAGGTGAGTATACTTTGTGGATTTTCAATTAATAAATGGTGGCTTACTTGAAGCATAGATGCGATACATTGACGTGATCGGGCAAAGATGGTACGAACATCATGCGATACAGTCGCTGGAGATGGTAAGGCATACTCAGGTTGTCCTGTCTTCATCAATGTCTTGAACCCTCGGTCCTCAACAATTTTATAGGGGCGTGAACTTTCTGTGACCCATCGTACAATCTCCGCCCTGCAACACTACTAGTGAGCTTAATAATAGAGAGTAGAAGGAGAAGTATAAACTGTGTCTCCATTTTCATATGCTGACGGTGCGAGAAGGTAAGTTTATTCAGCCCTTTCACCAGAAATGCCTCAGCGATTGATCCATCTGGTGACTTAGCCAATGCCTCCCTTGCTGCGTCAATGTTGCCCATGCTCATTGCAAGCTTCACTACATCCTCACCCCAGCATTTCTTGGTGTGACAATGCATGTTTCCTGTTGACACAGCATCTTTGGTATCTAGGTAACGGCGAACTTTACCTTGCATGACTTTTTGAAGCAACTGAACTCATGATAGCAGCAATTCTTCTCATAACCGATTGATGGAGTTGGGTGCCAGAAAGAGTAGATAGGTGTGTTCCACGTCTCCATCATGCGCGCTAGGTATAGATTCAATCAGATTTGTACAGTATCATTGAAGTAGAGTGACATACTGCGCACTGCTTCAGGGCTTTCTTTCTCAGGTGCTTCAACCTCCCTAATATCACTGTCATCCTCACTATCGTCATCATCATCATCATCATCAATCTCAATGACTGATGGCTGTTGAGAAGGAGGTCCACGTTTCTTGGACACTGCTTCTTTTTCGGTGTTCTGTGGGCTATCAGGTGAGTTACGTGTTCGGTTATCTTAAAATATCTCACATCTACTGCCTTCGTTTGCTTTTTCGTGTTTCCCTTTGCGGTAAGTTTTGATATCAGGCTTGTTTTCTGTTTTTTCATTGGTGGGACCTTGAGGTATTAACAATTGGTCAATTCGCTCATGATATTACTAGATGAGAGCTCACGCTGTCTAGTGATTCTTCACTGGGTGACGGGGATGGGACAACATTTTTACGTGTCTTTTTCGGCAAAAGACTACGGATAGCTCCGGCCACTTTAGACTTTGCAGTTGGTACTCTCCCTGAGCGTGTGGGATTTCCAGCCACAGTATCAGAGTCAGAATTGTCCTGGTTTGCCATGAGATAGTGCAGTGTGGTGCAAGTGTAGCGTAGAGGTTGTGTTGACTCAAAAAAAACTGCGCGCAAACTTGGTGCAAACAAGTAATTTATGAGAATTATGTAATATGTTTGTGTACGGGTATCCCCGGGTCATGGGTATCTGAGATATGACCCGCACCCATACCCATGACCCACGTGGGTATGGCTGACCCATGGCATTCCTTAGAGGTATGCGGTATCGAAGTCAAAAATATCGGCTTCCCAATCGTTGCGCGCGGCAAGTGCGAGGAGAAGTCAGAAGGAAGTGAGCGTCGCTATGGGTGAGTACGTCTCATAATAATCCACGCCGTGAATTTGCGTGAATCCTTTTGCCACAAGACGGGCCTTGTACTTGTCGATCTCGCCCGCGGAGTTCTTTTTGATGCGCAGAACCCAGCGACACTTGACGACATTTACGTTCGGCGGGCGTTCAACGATTTCGTACATGTTGTTTGCCTTCAACGACACAAGCTCTGTTGATCGCCTCTTCCCATTTCGGCCAGTCCGATCTCTTCCGTGCTTCCTCAAAAGTTGGGGTCAGCCCTTCCGCCCCAGCCATCATTGCCAACATCGCGTGCTCTGCAACCTCCACCATCTCCCACTCGTCCTCTTCCGCATCGCTCACTGCATCGGCCGCTCCCCCTGCATCTGCGCTTTCCTGAATACCGGTTGGGATCCGAGGGTCAGATGGGCGCGCACTGGACAGTCCAGTACCGTCGCGCAGCCTGCGCACGTACTCGGACTCATGGCGGATGCGCGATCCGCGGCGTGGTTCGAAAGGCGCGGGCTCTGCGATGGGCTCATTCTCGCGAAAGATATTTTTGGCGTGGTCTGTGGGATTTGGGGACTCGGATGCATTATCTTCGTCATCCGCGGCGTCCTCAATGGTGGCACGTCTCGAAATAGGTGAGCGATTTGCTATTTTTGGGTTGACAGCCGAGTCAGGGTCGACGTCGGTGCTAATCTCCCCCTCGAGCGGCGTTGCGTTCACAATGATCTCATCGTTGACATTGAACTTGACGCTGCGCTTGACCGTGATGCTGCGCTTTTCCGGCCAGTAAATGCAGTGAGCATTACTCTCCTCGTCGAATCTCACCCACACGCCAATTTTGGAACACCCTTGCAGCTTGTTCCCACTGCTGTTGTGCATGCGCACTCGACACCCCCACGGATGAATACCCGCGAGATCAGGCTTCTTGCTGTGAAGTAGTTCGTACGGCATAGTCTCGCCGAGGGTGCGTGTCCAAGTGCGGTTCTTTAGGTATACGGCGTGACGTGCGGCTTCTGCCCACAGGAAATTAGGCTGTTTGCTGTCATGCAGCATGGCGCGGACTTTGGCGAGGATCGTGCGATTGAGGCGCTCGGCGACGCCATTGTATTCGGGCGTGTCGTGGATGGTGAGCTTGCGGATTGTTCCCATGAGCTTTGAATGATCAGAGAACTTGGCGCTTAGATATTCACCGCCGCGATCTGTGTGAAGGCATTTGAGTTGAATACCCAACTGCGTGAGATACCACGCCTCCACTTCAATGTATGCCCGGAACGCCTGATCCTTGGACGACAGGAAATATACATGAGTGAATCGGCTGTGGTCATCCGTGAAGCTGATATAATAACGCTTCCGGTTGATGCTCTCCACAGGCGATGGCCCCCAAAGATCCGAGTGCATTTCATCACCAACAGCGGCGGCGCACTCCGTGGCCCTCTCTTTACGGATGGCCTTGCGTTGTCCCTTAGCCCATTCGCAGGACTCGCAAACGGTAGGGTGGCTATCTGGGTTGAGCTCGATCCCTAGAATAAGCCCCTTATCCACTAGATATTTGGCACACGTGTGCGAGACGTGGCCAAGGCAGCGGTGCAGCTCGTTGATGGTCATTGAGACCCTGGCGCCTCCGGCGAAGCTCTCGGCTAGACGGCGCTTTGCGTATACACGGTAAAGTCCCCCCTTCACAGGAATCTTTCCGATACACACATGTTCCTTGTTAAATATTCTGCAGGTCGTGCCGGCAAATAACAGGGAACAGCCGGTCTCCACAATACGGCTGATAGAGACGAGTGTTACGGTCATTTGTGGCGCGAACAACACGTCCTTGAGAAGGACTTCAGATACACCTTCATTGCTGTTAGGTATGTGGACAAGAACATCTCCTTTGCCCGTCGCGTTGAATGAACGATTATCGGCCGCAGAAATTGGCCTGGGTGTGATCTCAATGAAATTAATGAATTGGTGCTTTGCGCCTGACATGTGGCGCATGGCGCCTGAATCGTAGAGGTCGATGTCGGCGTCAACGGACGGGGTGGATAGCTCCTCAACCGTGTACGTAGTTGCATATGCCTTGTTGTCGACCGGGATAACTTCCGATTGGCCGAGGTAAATGTCATCATCGTTGGATGACATGTTCTCGAAGAAATCGGCTTCGTCAAAGACCAATTCTTCATCCGAAAAATTGAGTGGATCATCCACATATTCGAGATCACTTTCAGATTCCGAATCAGAGACGTCTTGGAGGCCAGGCATGTCCTCGTCGTCGTCACTGTCATCAGGAGGAAGTGGATTGTATGCCGGTATGTCAAACACAGGCGCGATGTGAGGCAAAATTTCCTTGTCATCCTCGTTGTCGTCCTCGGAGTCACTGATGCTTTGAAGACTAGGCATATCATCATCATCGTCACTCTGGCCTTCATCATTATTGGAGAGCCAGGCACTTGCACTTGTGTATTCTTCGGCATGAAGCTGCGCAAGAGTACCGATTGCTGCGTGGAAAGCAACAGATGGTGCGCGCGGCGCAGGTGGGGTTTTGGGAAGGTCAATGAAATCATCAACGTAAAGCGTCATCCACGCTTCAAGAGGTAAATCATCGGATGCGTTGTTCGCAGCATCCTTTTCTTTATCTTTCCCCTTGCCCTTGTCATTGGGCTTATCATCCTTGTCCTTGCCTTTTCCCTTCCCCTTTGCGTCGCGGTTGCCTCGCTTGGGGCGCTGGCCCTCCTTTGGTCCTCCCTTCGCCCAGCAATCAGATTTGTAATGCCCCATTTTATGACAATTGAAGCATTCCACATCCAATTTTGAGTACGAGCTTCCTTTGGTCCCTTTTGAGGAGTCATTGGAATAGAAAGCAACATTTTTGGTGTCTTTCTTGCCTGCCTTATTGCGTAAAAGGCGGCGCTCGTACTCTTCCATGAGACTTTGGATAAGATTGTTGGATGATGGAGCAGGAGGAATATAATTGGTCGATCCAGTGGAGATCGAGATGGCGAGGTGAGTAGCGACGGTGGTGCGGAAGGTAGCGTCTATGACTGACACAAAGTGGTCGTAGGATGGCGGAAGTGAACCCATGACAATGGCGTAAAATTCCATGTCGTCGGGAGGATGTCCCATTGACGTGAGTTCTTCACGCATGAGGCACAATTTCGCAAAATGTGCTCGTAAATCTCCTCTCTCCGGGCACCGTTCTTCCTGTAAACGGCGTCGAAGGTCTATGGAAACCATGCAAGATTTCACCTGGTAGGTGTCCTCGAGTGCACTCCAGATTTCGTGAACTGTAGGCAACAGCCAAATCTTCAAGAATAGAGTGTCTGAGATCGTACTAGCAAGTTGCTGTTTGATGATCGCCTCCTCTTGTCTCCACATTTTCAGCTCCTTCCGATATTCCTCCACGCTAGCCTTCTGCTTGGTTGAGAGCATCTGCGAAGATCCATCTGTTGGCAGCGGGTGAGGATGAACAGGCATTTTTGCAGTGCCATTGAGGTGATCTCCTAGCCCTTGAGCGTCTATGGAGATTAAGAGACGGTCGTGATAAACAACCCAGTTTGATCCCATAGTGTCAAGCTTGGGAATCCGCAGAAACTCGTCGCCAAGTTTTTGTGTAGACATGTGAGACTAGTGATAAAGATTTGGAAGGGTTTGCGAAGCAAGATATGAGGTATTTCAAGTGAGGTAATTCCTGAGTGATTTTAAACTCTGAGTGCGGGGCCCATAACCTATAGAAACAGGTACAAATAGATGTGCTCAGAGATCAAGTAGGATCAACTGTATATTCATAGTCACCTATAGAAACGGGTACAAATAGATGTGCTACGCACAATCAGCATATGTACGAAGGGACTACGGAAATGGGGAACTCACCTCAGAGATCAAGTAGGATCAACTGAGGGAGTTATTTTGGGGGGGATTCTGACTATAAGGAAACGATGCGTCTACGACACATACTCGGGGTATCTACATGTGACTAAGAGGGAATGGAAACAGATAAGAATTGGGACAAAAGAAATGTGTCCATGAGGTGCGTGCGACCTATAGACGCGCGCCCCGCAGTGTACATTATTTGTAATGGTAAGCATCTAAAAATGGACGGGCGCCAAGCGCGAGGAATGCCTAACGTCCAATAGTCTTCACTAACTGTCAGAATACAAAGGATATATAGGATAGGAAACCATTAAGGGATGGATGCAGAAAGATGGTATTGGATGTACTTCACTTTTTTGCACCTATTTTTAGATAAGAAACTCGGCACATAAATAGATCATGCAGATGTACCACTCCATTCCTCCATAAATATTACTGTCCCTCCACATTTAAAGGCATAGGAGGGATCAGCTCATCTGTAGCTTTCAAATGATGTCCTAAATGTGTGAATAGGAGCACTGGAAGGTGAGAAATAGACATGTAGTCCGCTTTTTTAGACTATTTTTAGGTCAAAACCTTGCAGCAAGTATTGCTTGCTCAATATCTTTATAAATACTTTGCTTCAGTACTCCTAATTTTAATAGTAGAATCAGTCAATCTATATCTTCAATTTGTTAGTCTGATTGTGTGAATAGGTGAAGTGGAAGGGGTTGAATAGCCTACTAATTTTGCTTTTTGCCCATTTTGATCACTAGCAAAATAGACTATTTAATATCTCAATGAATACTGATCTCCATGGTCCCATCTTTCACCAGCATCAACAGTACATCTATATCTTCAAAAATACACCTTGATTTGTGGTATAGGACAAGTGGGAGGGGTAGAAGGAGGCATGTATCATCATGTAGTCCGAGTTGGGAATGATTTGTAAGCAGATTCAACCATAATGTCACTTCCTCAATTGCTTCACCAATACCTGCCACATTTACCTATAAAAAATATATTCTGAATTTCCTCATTCATAGCTTTCAGGTGATACCAATTCTATGTGGGGGAGCATTCCAGAAGTGCAGCAAATTTCGCTTTTTTGGCCCTGTGGCACATGCTGATCAAATACTGATGGTGGCATCATTCCCCTTCCTCCCAGCACAGATAAGAGTCTATCTCTGTCAATTCTTGGGGGATTTCCTTAACATTTTTTAGATAAGGCAATGGTAGTACCTGTCTATATGGTTGTCACATTTTTATGGCAGATCAAGGATGTTCTGTTGGTGAAAACATCGAAGTAGATCACCTTCTCCCCCTCCCTGAAAGATTAGCTTGTTGCATGGTCAATTTTAATCGGACAGACATGCTAAAACATGTTTTAGAAAGGTCTTTATTAGGACTAAACATGTGCGCTGCGATCGACCAAATAACTGCATTTATAGCAACATTATTGACTGAGTAAGTAGAACAGAATCACAGATGCATCTCAATTGCATCTGGGGCCACCCTTGCCACTAGGCCTGATTCAATGGTTGAAATAGGTGACTATGTTTATTATCTAAAGCTTCGGTTGTACAAAATTGAATATCCGCTCAAATGACTTGTCAATGAAATATCTATGGATGTGCGCTTAAAATACTATATTTTAAACGTTGTCTAATGATTAAAAAATGCTACATAATGTTGTGGATTGCGGTAGAACTGCATTAAAAATCCGCACAACCTCAAAAAAACAGCTAAGGAATCCAACCAGAACTGACTGAGATAGATGGGAAAATGCAACGAAATGAGGTGGGAACCATCACTTGGTGATCAAAAGAACTTGTGAGTGTGAGCCTTACAGCCGCTATCAATGCTTGGTCAGCAAGTTGGCTTTGAGGCACACAGCCACCGCTCAGGATGTCAGCACATAAGTGACCGTGCAATATTTGCCACTGTTGTTAGATTACCATATTGACTCACCCAATAGATATACATCTACTGTATGTA
>KN817523.1:846237-864308 GCA_000827495.1 Hypholoma sublateritium FD-334 SS-4 | reverse complement strand
CATCGCTCCGTTGGTTTTCTCTGGCAGCATTGAATCCTTGTAAATCTTTAAGTTCAAAATTGGGATTAAGGAGGACGTCCTTCACCAGGCGGTTGATCTCAGCATCTGACTTTGTTGCGGCACCGGAGTCCTTCCAGTTCATGAGCATCTCAACCGACTCGTTTCGATGAACAAGAGTAGGAGATGAGGGGGATTGCACRGATCCTGGGCTGATTCTGACAGCTCCTTTGATTTGGTAAAGGTCTTCAACGGGAACAAAGGAGTCAGGATCAAAGGAGGGCCGGTAGAGGTATTCTCGGAATAGGCCAAAAGAATTTGTAGCGGTCTGCAGTCGATTGCGTACGATGAGAGTCAAGCGCGGCAATATAGCTGTTGGCTGCTCGTTTTCCTCCTCGAGCGGCTGTAGAATTTCGGGATTGACGTCTAGATAGCGAGCGGGTAGTCGATAGTTCCGCTTTGGTCGGCCTGCATGTGTAAGTTGAGGAGGGGGAGGTGGCGAAGGGGATAAAGGGACTGCGGGCATTGAGGGAGTTGGCACAGGAGAGGGAGGCGGAAGCACGGTCAAGTCTTGCTCCATTGCTCGATCCTCCCAGCTATGGGACGGTTGCGCGTTGTTGGCTTCGTTTTCGAAACATGCCGCGTTTGCCCCAGCAGTAGGCTCTCCTGGATCCTTGATAGACCAATTAGCCGTGTATCATCAGGACCTACAGAAGGCTTACTCCTGGAGCCGTTGAGCCCAAACGCGCCTTGTACTCTTTGATTTTTTGCCTCCTGACCTTTTTAGACTCCACGGTTGCTTTTCGACGACTATTTGCTCCTTCTTCATGGCTCAGATAAGCTGGGCATTTCTTCTGATGTAGCTTAAGGCCTTTCAAGGACAGAGCACTGAATTCTTCTTTACAATGCTTGCATGGAAACATTAGTGAGATGAGGAGTGATAATATCAAAAAAAAGACGGCAATTTGCAGTATCGAGCGGCCTTGAAAGCGTCGTGCCATGGGTGATAAGAGCGATGTGATTGGTAAAGCCGGCACAGACAGTTGGACGTAAAATATAGATATGTTGTTGTAAGGTTGTTGAAGAGGCCTAGCTCTGCACTAGCGTCCAGCCCCTGTTCGTACCCGGCTTCGTTGATGTCATGATGTTTCTAGCGCCGGAGGCTTGACCACTGCGGTCACGAAATGTAGGCAGGTGGAGCCGTCGTCTCCACACTGATGCCAAAACGGCGCTATATGAAAAACGCTAGCTCTGAGCATTAAACTTATCACCATATAACGGGAGCAGCAGCGTACCTTGTTCAGAAAAAACCCTCTCCTTTCCGCAGCGTAGATGTCCTTTCCTTCTGCCTTCAGCGGCTCTTCGCAGCCTCCAGGCCCACTTCCTCTAAACCCCACCAACAATTCTTTACTGGGCGGCGACGGCAATGAGGACCAAGGCTCTGTGTGGAAACGACGGTATCACGCACTTCAAGAGGAGGTGAACTCTGAAAAGACAACCAAAAGAAAGGCTGGGTCAGTATATCTGATCAATGACTACAATTAGATTTATAACTTGTCACCAATCAGGAACACGACCTCTATCAGTCAGCTTGGGCGCGGCGTACGAAAAGTGGCCTTCATCTGCGGTGAAATYAAAGACCAAGTCTCAGATTCAGATAGACACTCCGCCTACCTGGAGGATGCAGATGACGCGGATTTGAACAAGGAATTCGAGGAGCTAAACGATGACGAGGTTGAGGAGTTGAAGCGCGAGTACGTCGCAACTATGTTTGTATTTGTTATTATTTCAAAAGCCTGACATTGACTCCTAAGCTGGGCACGTAGCCATGCGGCGGTTCAAGTGCTCAAACACCTCATCCCAAACTTCCAGAAGAAAATTGATGACGGGTCGCCCGAGGAGCTCCACACGTTCTATGTAGAGGTGAGTGGCACGGTCCTATATTTTGACGCATCGCTTTTCTGAACGTCCAACAGCTTCAGCGCGGCGCTGACAGCGCTCGTAGCGACGACCTAAATCGGATTCGTACATTCGTCGCGGATTGGCTGAATGCAGCGCAGCGCCGCCCCGAGATACTCTTGGACCCTAGCTGCCGCAAGAACAGAGGAATCCAGCACGATGTCACAGGGAGGCTGTTATGTCCTGCAGAGTTCGACTGGACTGACCTTGTGTGAGTCGATTGTTCACACAGCCGATGAAGTAATCTCACCTTGGCCCTTYGACAGCGTTCGTGCTAAGCTACGCGCATGCGATGATGCCTTTGACTGGCTATCTAGCTACCACGCACGTTGTTTCTATACAAATTACAAGGCAAATGCGGACCAGCTGGAGTCAGGATACTTAATGAGTGCTCTCCTTGTTCAGGTGCGTTGGTTTTCAAAGCTCGTGCTTTGTCCTTAGTATTTCGCAGGTCTTCAAAGCAATTTTTACGTCGCCTTCCTCGGCAAAGGGCGTTCCTGACGAGGAAGAGGGCAACGAGAACATGCCTCCAGCAAGGCTGCAGAAGACCGCATCCGGCAAAAGGGGCCTGCGCCGGAATGTGGCATCGAAGGTTCAACTGAACGGCAAAGTTACTCCCCGCTCTATTGCATACGCTGCAGTACAGGTGAGCCCCATTTTTTGTACACTGCTCCATACTTATCGGCGTATACTAGCTGCACTTCAACTTGCAAACCGCAGCTTCATGGGCATCTGTTTATGGAGGATTTGATTACCAGGGCTTGAGTAACTATATCGTTGATTTCTTTGAAGATGCTCCTGGTCTCGTTGCAAAGAAGCACGCAAAGGAATTACTGGAATGGTGGTCTAGGTAAGCATCCCTGTCAAGCGCTCAAACGTGTTTTCGACTAAACTGCGGTCATAACAGGAAAGTCTTTCCAGACGCTGCTCTTCGCCGTCAATCAAACACCTCAGCATCTCGGAAAGCATTCAAGCAGCAGCGTGCGGCTCTTGAGACTGAGGAGGCCGCCTGATCTACGCTCATTTGAGTTGCTTGGCGGAGGTTTGGCTACAGGGCCTGCCCCTGCTTGTCGTGAATTTCCCTCTGCAAACACTGTGTTCTTCAGCCATAAGAATGCCCTAGCTTGTACATAGTGTCTCTAGTTGTAATTTTTATATCATAACATGGTTTTTTCCAAACACAGTCAGATTAATGCGAGAATGTATGTGCTATTTTACCCCGGCATATCAGGTGCGTCCCGATGTGTCCTGTGTCCTGCAGCCGCGCGTATTTACAGCTGCTCGCTCTCCTCCGAGGGCGCCAGTTCGTCCAGCGCACTAAAGCACTGCAGTCCAAAGTTCCATTGCCCGGCTTTCTCGGCCTGCATCTTCGCGTATTTGACTGATTTTTTGCCTTCGGCGTCGCGTCCGTCGTGAAGCYGTTGTCTACGTAGTGGAGCAGATGAAAGGCACGCGGGGTCTGTCCCATGGCACCCCATCGAAGCCCATAGCACCAAGGTCGGGCTCCGAGAAGCTCTTCGYGACGTATGCACTGCGGGCGACTGTTAGCTTCTCGCTATCAAGCCCTGTCTTGATGCCGTTGCTCACGAGGGCCCTACGCTTTTGACCGCTGCAAGGAGCGGAGCATTTCCCTCGCGCTCGTGATTCTCTGCGCGCGCATATCGAATCTTCGCGTGATTGCTCTTCTTAAACGGCAGCGAGGTAGGCGGCGAGCTTCGTGTGCGTCTTTGGCCAAGATCTGGGGAATAGGCATACTGGGCGTGGAGGAAGCGCTGCCATAGGTAGGATGGGGCGCAGAACTCGTCGTTGGCCTCGCAGTCCAGCGCGCTGCTGAGGTCGCAGTAAACGGAGCGAGCCAAGAGCCGTTCGGTGTTCGCACCACTGGCCCGGACGACAGTCTTAGCGCCGAGGGACGCGCACAGCGACGAGTACTCGCGTCCGGATCTTGTCTGGATCAGACGCGTTAGGCGCGTCTTTTACTTGGCAGGAGGCGTAGTGGGTGCATGCCGTTCGACTTTGAAACGGCATGCCGAGCCCTGCACAGAAAATAAAGAGAAGATGCGCATTAAGTGGGTGGTGTGCTGGGGGAGCTGGTGTGGCCCGCCTGATGCCATGCCGCTTGGCGACTCACACGCCTGACAAAGTGCAGAAAAGCCAAGCAGCCTAGGAGCAGGCGGTCCACCCCGCTGCGACACCTAAGAAGAGCAACACATACCTTCAAAGTTCGAAATTTTTGGGAGTGGGCTGATGGGAGCAGTTGGGGAGCAGTGTTGGTGCCCGTTCATCAAATCAATGGTATCATGGCACGTGTCCCTTGTTAAATTGTCGCGTATAGTAACATAGAGGCATACAGGAATAAGTACTGCTAACTAATCATTTCGAGCTGTCTGAAGTGATAGGAATTCAGGTCGGYGTATATGTGGATTGGCTCAAAGCGGCGGCAGACGGTGTTAGATGGACCACCCACTACAGTATTTGGGAGCCAAAAGCTCACGATTGTTGCACTTCGTGAAGAAGCTCCTGCAAAGCGCTGTTTAGCGCTTCTCTACCCTCCCTTGCCTCAGCAACTATCTTCTCGACACCCTCCCTGATACCGGTAATCTCCTCTCGCAGCCATGCCATGTCGGCGACATCACCAGATCCGAGTCGCCGTTTCTTTGGTGGGGGCTTGTTTTCGGCATCTTCAGACCCTCGGCGCTTCGACCCCGATTGCACTTGCTGAGCGTAGCGGCCCTGATAGTCGTATCCACTTGTTAGCGCATTGCAACGCCGACAGCTAAGCATGAACACTACCTTGCCTTGCTTCACYGGCGCAACAGCACTCCCCACTGGCACATTGACCAGGTTTCTTCTACCAAGCCTCGCATTTGATGACCGGCCTCTCTGCGATAGAAGGGGCTTAGACTCCTCGCTGCTGGACACGTAGATCGACTGCGGCTCGGAATGACCTGGAGCAGGGGGTGTGCTTTTACGCTCCCTACAAGGAGGGAAGTCCGAGTACTCCGCTTCGGAGCTATTCAAGGCTTGTGACGGGTGTTTACGATAGCGTTGCATACTGGATTAGTTAGATTGGCTGCTCACAAACTGAGGCCTTTATGTACCTGGACGGCTTCTGCGGAGCAGTATTACGAGACCCTTCTCATCGATGTGGAGCGGTCTGACCGAGTCCCGAGTTACGGGTAAAGGCTGTGGGGTCAGTGAAGTGGAGACAGATGGTGCTAAACGCGCATGAGGGCCCAAGAGCTTAGAAACGGACTAGATCGCAGCGGAGCATCAACGGTGGCAGAGTGCAGACGTAGACGCTGGGGAAGCGATTTGTTTATGTTTGATGGTGGTCACATGCGGACGCTTTTAGGACGAAGGCAAATGGTCTTGTATTCTGGATGATCTACTTCAGTACTAGTGTCTCGGTACGCTCTCTATGCAGACTAGGCGGTATGGACAGCCATTGGTATGCTAAGGACCAGCCCCACCATAGATCATTAGCCAACGCACGCAACTTCCTCTCCTCAAAACGCGTCATCCAGAAGCCGGCCTCGTCGCCGACCTGCTCTCAATGCCGAGAAAGCTGAATTTGGCAGTGGGATAGCCTGCAAATCTCCCGAACATTGCRCTAGAAGAAGGTCAAAAAGAACGCAAATCATGCTTGGTGCGTCCGAATCTCCTTGTTGACCATGGATCGTGTTCAAGTTTTTCGGTCAACTCTCTCTTTCAGTCGCGTTCGTACCTTGCTCCGCTCATCCTGCAAAAACTTTAGCGCTTACAACAACCGCCAGTCTCTGTCCCCTAGAGACAAGGGATACAGCTTGGATGACATGAATGATAAGGGTGCCTTCAACAACTCAAGCTTAGGCATCGTCGAGACCGCCCTCCTTGTTGAACCAAGTGGGTGGTACCTCGGCCGCCTATACTATGTTGTCATCAAGGGCTATACCGTTGGAGTTTTTCATGAATTGTAAGCCTTCATAGCCGTCACTTTCCTCTTTACATTGCTCATATGAAGTGAGGTAGGGCGGCCGTCCATCGTTCTGTAGATGTGTTTCCCTCCGCCATGTGGCACACCTGCAAGACTTGGAAGGAGGCCATTCGCGTTTGGAGTGTAGCGTGTGCCAATGGGACCATCGATATCCTACGCAAGGATGGCGGCAACGCCGCTGTCTCTGTCGCAGCCAGAATCTCAACACCGCCTCGTCGCAAAATTGATGCTGCTGCTGCTCATCGCTGTGAGAGCCCACCTCCAGCCTCTGCTGCCTCAACCCCGTTGTTTTCGACTTTGAAGAAGCAGCTCCCTGTAGTCGTTGTTGTTACAGACAGCGATAGTGACTATAGCGACAGCACGGACAGCGAAATCGAATCCACGTCCCCCAAGCCGATAAAACGAAACATAGACGACTTTGAGCTCCCAGATGACGAGAATGGCAGTCCCTACTCTCGCAAAATGTATGATGTTGTGATGGATGCCCGCTTGGATGCCCCGACCACGCCCAAGCGCCGCAAGTCCCCCCCGCCAGCTGCATCAGGCTCCGGTCACAAACTCACAAGCCTAGCCTCCACATCGCACAGCCGCGCTCCATTACAGCCGTCCTCTTCCTACCGATCTGCTGCTAAAATCAAGCGTGAGACTACTCGTGCCGCCGCAAAGAGCAGAAAGCTGTGAGGACAAACAGCATTGAAAGGTACAAGGTGCGCCCTGGCATCACACTGGCAGTAGCTCGGGCTTACCACCGTTGATCACAGATTTCAGACCCCCTTCCTTGCCTTTTCTGAGGTGCTAGGCAACTATGACTCCAACTAACGCCATTACGACAACTGGGATCCGGACTTGAAAGGCCTTAAACTCCGATAGGCAATGTTTCGTCGTAGTTATCCAATATAATCACTGTTTGAGCCGGTATTCTGGATGGACAATGTCACAAGCACCCCGCTCCAAGAGCATGTGTGATGTAGTGGCTTCCTTCGGCTCATTCGCAGCGTGGGGAGAACCGGCTGTGCATGGTGGAAGATGACTGGCTACTTCCAGCGCACTCATCTGCGTAGGACGGGGGTGCAGCACTGGGCCTATATCGAGCATCACATTCGATTGTTGAAGCGACGGGTGGGGCAGCCGATTTTTGCATCGACTGCATAACTTTGCTGGAATCCTATAGTTTTGACTAGGCATTAAGCCTAATTGGAGTCCAAGCAAAACAACTATGGAGCCTACACACCAGCCCAAGGCTCGAGATTCGTAAAAATAGATTGTGGCAATTTTACATAAATCAAAAGCAGTAATTACAAAAACGGATGGCGTATTATTATTAGTACTTCGAACCCCGAACTTCAACCGCACACACTACTTATCCCACACCACTCAACATGTCTCGCTGGGTCATCGCCGCCTACGACCTGTCTCTACCATGCCACGGACTCATCTGGGACCTGTGCAACATGGCGTCCAACCACAGGCGGCGCGGTGGCTCTTGGGGGCCCGGGGACTCGACTGGTATTTTTGAAGCACTAACTTAGGCCATTCCGCGCGTGACGTCTAACCGCAGGCGTCGCGGTGGTGAATGCCAGTTGGCGTGCGTAGTATGTGCTTCTAGTGGATTCCGCGCGTGGCGTCTAACCATAGGCATCGCAGCGGTGGATAGGTAGCGCGCGCAGTCGTCCGCAGGGAGATACGGAGTTGAATGAGAAGTCCACCACCAACAGCGGCCAGCGCGTGAACTATCAAACTGGCGCACACCCTCCCTCATCCTGATCACTTACCCTCTCTCAACACCGTCTAGCTGATCATCTGGGGCGCCTCGGGCGCGAACGGGAAGCACTCGTTCTACCAGCTCACGCTCCAAGGCGCAAAGGTTATCCCCGCGGACATCATCGCACCGACGACGACGCACAACCCGATCCACCACGCGAAGCACCACCGTATCCTGCTGTCCGACCTTTTCGCGCACCCCGAGGCACTCGCGTTCGGGAAGACGGAGGAAAAGGTGAAGAAGGAGCTCGAGCTAGGCGTAAGCGACGCTTTCGTGAAGTGCGAGGTGTTTGCGGGCAACCGCACGAACACGAGCATCATGCTCCCGCTGCAACTTGGTGAGTCCCTATCCTTCCTGTCTGCTGCCCAGCTGCCCGTCTGATCACGCCTTCCCGCAGCTGATGCGCGCCAGCAGGCCGGCCGCCTCATCTCCCTGCCGTTGTCGACAGCCGTCAAAGGCAGAGATGGCGGAAACGGCACGGAATTGGTAGCCAACTGCGGGCGGCGCGCAGCGGGTTGAGCGGGCATGCAGTGTGATCGGACGGTGATTCGACCGACGAGCAGCCTTTAAAGCAACGAGCGGGGGCAGCTGCGGGCGGGGGTGCAGGCAGCGAAGCCCTCCCAATACCCAATATTCATTGTCTAAGTGTGACATCGACGGTTACATGTATCTCTTTCATCGCTTTCCTAAGCGGCTGGCTGACTACCTTCAAGTTACCACAGTTACTGACTACACCAGCGAGGCTTGCCAGTACCTCAAGACGCGGATCGCCGCGATGGGCGCGACGTTCAGCCCAAGCATGACCGGCCAGAACGCGAGCCTGAGGAAAGGTCAGCACCATCACACTGCACCGAGCTGCACTTACTGACCGCCCACAGCACCTCGGGCATGAAGGCGGCGAAGGTGCTGGCGCGGTCCATCCCCTTGGTGAACTACACGTGGGTGACGGGCCGAGGACTTCTCGCAGCGGTGCAACCTCACTCGCGGCGTGTGGGTCGGTCTGAGCCTACACACGTATAAAGAGTGCGAGTGTTTGCTCACTATCATGCATTCTTCCCTCCTTTCCACCGGCGCCTCCCAGCAGCGCGCTCACCGTCATTCGCAGCATCCCACATCCCGGAAATACGGTATATACGCAGCTCCTTCGGGACGGGCCTGCTGACGCGTCGACCTGCAGATCGTGTGGACCGGCGGCGCCTCGACGGTCAAGATCTGCGCAGGTGTCAATATCGACGGACGAACGACAGCGGCGGCGGCTGGGCGTCACGGATGCGATGGACAGGTGATCCCGCCTGATGTCTTTCCCATCGATGCAGGGGGCGGCACGCGGCGCCAGCGGGTCGTCGTCCCCCGCGGTCTTGGTATCATTTCGTGTGCTGCGCGCGGAGCCTTCTGAGCAGGTATGTTTCTCCTTGAGGGTGATAAGCCGCCGCTAATGTCGCGAGGCGCAGGGCTCCAGTGCAGGAGTGCGGCGTGGCATATCGACGGCGAGGGGGTGGTGCAGATCGGTGGAACGGCGCTGGAGCGTAGGCATCGAATTCGCCAGTCGGATGCAGGTGCGAGGTGGCGAGCTGGGGGTCGTAGGCAGCGCACAGGTGAGCCCCCTCATCATCTCCTTGCGTCTGTACGGTCCACGTATGTCGACAGGCGGCCGAAGCATTCTGGGTGCACGCCGTGGTGCTTTCTCACTGGCGGCGGCAGCGCAGTGTTGACCGCTCCTCGGTTGTGCTCGTGCACGGCGCCATCGTTTCTGCGTAGAACCTCACTGGCACTGGCAGTGGCATGGTGTCGTAGGCGAAGGCGCGGCCATCTTCACTCGTCGCTCGTCGCCTGCCTCGTGAGCGCCGGCGTCGCTGGAATGCACGGCGCCTTCTTCCCTCCCGCGTCTGCGACCTCGGTATGCACCACGTCGACGTATTGAGACCATCGCTGACGGCTGCGGACGGCGTATCAGATAGTGTCTCTGCTTCACGTCGAAATTAGATAACCAAACTTGTATTTTTACAATTGTAGTAAATACAACTAATTCAAGAAAGGCTGTCCTTTGCCATGTAACCCCTTGATATTTCTTTTCTTTTTCGCAATTTGACGAGTTTAGTGATGCTTGCCTGGTATCCCCCCTTGTATTCCTCGGCAATCTCTTCCATTTCTTGTATCTTTGGCTACTGGCCAAACCCTTGTACAAATCGGCCATCCTTGAAGCCTCCCGGATTCGGTTTTTAGCCAATTCATGAACGTGTCTGCTTTGAGCCGCTCCTTGGTGCGGCTTAGGGGAATGAGCGTGTTCTTTCTCTGGAGGTTTACRATGACTAGGAGTTAGGACACGGGCAATATTCCTCTATAATCTTATAGGCATCAGATATTGATCAGATATGCAGATATGAGTTGCACTCATCCTCATTACGCGCATTTCGTTGTCAGACTCTGACGCTCCTGATGGATCATGAATACTTGAAGCACCCACRTTTGTTGTGCACGGGCTTCCATAGGCAGGGGGCTTGGAGAAAAATCCCATATATCTTATCAATCATCAAAAGGATGTTCCTCCAAGGTGTCGGGAGGATGGGCCGGACTCGGAGAACTACTACTAGGCGCTCTGCAAAATACATACAACCGTTTTTGGTAAGTCACCAGTACTACTACCACTTACGGTCATGTTCCATATCCCCTCCGACTCGCCTTCCATCYGTCGCCGTGACCATATTGAAGAAGCGGGAGTCCGTAGAAGCTTGAATATGAATATCGATGTCTCTCCTCCCCGTATGGACCGGGAAAATGCTAGTCCCAAGCAAGCATACAGTACGCCGGGCGCTATCAGGGAGTCTGAAACAACTTATTGGCAATACCTTGGAGCCTGGCCCCCGCACTCTACGTCTCATATTGGACCAGACATATCATCTCAAATCAGTGGATCCGACATGGTACGTTCTGCATATTGATTTTTAGCATTTATTGAACAACTATACGAGCTTTTTTCCTACATCTCTAGAACGTTATCCATAACGCAACGCATAAGCAGCTCATGGCCTCCGACAACAATGTCTATACCAATATGTATGATGGCTACAAGGATTTAAAGGCCAAGTATGAACAGCTAAGGTATGACTGTTACTGATGGACATGCATCTTCCGAGTCTGACCTAGCTTATACCAGTGCCTCGTACAACAAACTCACCAATAGCTTGTCAGCCATCTCAAGCAAGACGCAGCCAGTCCCGACATCCATCCAGGTCCCTCCCCTTCCCCAGCCCAATCAGAAAGACTATCCGAACATCAAGTTCTGGTTCAAATCATCATATACCATGTTTCATGTCACCCAGAAGAGGCGCGTTGTCGACCCCACCCAGACGAAAAAGATACCTCGACGTGGCAGTGGAACRCTTTCGAAGACGGGAGAGAATGTGCAAACGGATTTCATTGAAGACGAGGCGGGAAATGCAGTGGATGGTGCCGTAGCAAGCGCAATGCGTGCCCTGGTTCGTCGCTTGCTTTCTCAAATGAAAGAGGATGGAATGACACTCTCTGGCACTTGGAGGGACGCAAGCATGCTTCAGCGGGTGTATGTTCTGCAGGCGCTTTATCGAGAGTATCCCTGTATATCCTGGTGTCACGACAACTGGAAAGCCAACGTACTTGTGGGACGAGTGTTGGWCGGCTTAAAGTCGGTCGCTAGGAAGAAGAAAAAAGCCATCGTCAAAGAAGGGCCACCTCGACCTTCATCACCAGCGAGCGACAACAGCAAAGGAGTTTACGCTAACCACAGGCGTGAAAGGTCTGTATCACCGGGGGTTGCATCACCTGTGTCGAAACGCCCACGCAAGCAGCCTCTCACCATCACTCCCTGTCCCTCTCCACCGCCAAACCCTGAGCCTGCTAAACAGCTTAATGGCGGACCTGACCCGGAAGTATCCAAGGTAAACTTGATATTATACATGCCATATATTCTAACCTATAACATCCAGGCTCCGTTCCCCAGGCCAAGTTCCATCGCAGCAGTGCCAGCAATGGCATCTCAACCTACTCTCAGGCCCTGTTCCACCCRAAATACACCAAAATCCGGCCTGTACATCACGACCGCTGGTGCTCAGCAAGTTCAGTCACCTCCGACAGCAGCTAGCGCACCRCAAGAAGTATCAGTGGACGTGGTAACACAAGTAGAGGGCCACGGTATAATGTGATGGATATATTTCTCTTGCAGACAGCTCACAAATTCATTTTTTGCAGCTGTTCCACTGGTCATACCTGCCCCTGCTGCAGGTACCAAGAATATCGCCACTGCCAGTGCACCCAGCCGCAGTGGTCTCAAGTTGAAGCGTGTAACGGCGAGCAAATCTGCAAAGTATGTCGCTCGTATCTTGCTTCAATAAAACCTTACTGAATTGCCCCCTAGGAATCTCTTCTACATTGAATACCTCAAAATGAATACGATGGTCACACCTGCCACCTTCGAAGAAATATGGGGTGGTCTTTCAAAGGATGAAATAAAGGTAAGTATTGCTCCCCTGAAATCTACGCACAGATACTAATAGCCAGTCAGAAATGGACGGCCCTAGGAAAGGAATCTCGATGTGCCCTGGAGCCCGTGCCGGCCGAGTAATACCCATGGTATAGCGCTACGAATAGATATAAATAGATTTGATTAGATATCGAATGGAGTCCACTGGATTTGGCTATCAGCTACACACATCGAAAGGAATGGGCATGAATTGAAATAAATAAGCAGCCAATGGATTGAGAATGAACTTGAATGCCACAAGAAATGGGCCGGAAATTAATGAGTGTATTTGAATACCATTTAAATAAACATAGGCAATTGAAATATTGAAAGCCCGTTCGGCCTGATATGAATAGATTTGGCTGGATTTGAATCGAGCAGGTTCTCACTCTGAACTGCCACTGGAGCTCAATTCGAAATGAACGGACAGGTCACCGGTCGCCCACGATTATCCCTGTTATTCTCAGCACGCCCGGCCAGGAGCTGCGACTCCCGGCGTAAACTATTTGTATCTCATAGTCTGATTCACTGGACACCAAGCCTTGGAGTCAGAACCACGGTGACTTGACGGTGACGGTATACCGATCCATCGATTGCTCCCTACCATTGCACTGTACTATACTGGATTAAAACTGGATAAATCTCGCCGTGAACCTCTAAGGCCTTCTGAGTCCACCTCCTCCTTTTCTCTTGTACGCAATAATGGCGCAGCCAGATACTCCTCCACCTGGGCTGTCGGCTCCAAATTCCTCGGTCCACGGGGAAAACATTATTCCATCCATGAGTGCATCTGTCACCCCTCACCGCCTCGGAGAACTAGATGGCACCCCGCCTTTTGAGGGCAACTGGAGCCATGAAGTACTGTTTTCTGGCAGCATATCCGAGTCTGTACCAAGATTACGGACGCCGCTAGGCCAAGGCGCCGCGAACTCGACAGATGTCTCCCCACTTCAACCGCAGCCTACACAACCCAGCTCAGAGATCAGAAACACAGCGGCTGTTCTGATGGTCGATCCCCACCAACCACTGGACCCTACCCTCRTCGTAAATTCTTCTGATATACCTTTCCAATAGTAAACAACTGACCGGCATTATATCTAGATGTCGAATATGGCATACCTCAAGCGGACACAAGCAAAGCCTCCAAGAACGGTCTACCATGCTAACCTTTTGTGGCGACGACTTCTCAGTCAGGAACGTGTAACAGGGCTGCAGGCCTACGCGCTGAAGGCTTGGGAGGCGAAGGCGGCCAGTTTGGACAGCATCGGAGAGGTTCAGAAAGAAAAAGTAGCGGCTGAGCATGCCTTGCAGGTAAAGTTGATATTATATTGGATAGCAACATTCACAGTGACATCGAGGCCGTCGCAGGTTAAATTGCTGCAAAACGATATAGCGGCTCAAAAATCCGCGTCGGACGAGGTCTCCAGAATTCAACAAGAAAAGAATCAGTCTACCGACTCTACCCTCCGCGAGGTGCGGGCCTTGATGAACCAATTTCAGACAAGGCTCGCCACAGTAGAAACGGAGAACAAGGAATTGCATGCGGAAATAGAGGAGATAAACCTCAAGCATGCGGTAGAGCTGACGGAACTGAGGCTTGTCGTTAGCACACTGGAGTTGAAAGTCGACGATCTACTGAATTATCAGGAAACTTCAGTAGGCGTCTCCTCTTCATTCCCAGTTTCCATCACTGATGCAAAGCTGTAGGACCCGATCTTTATTATCCGCATCCAAATAAGGACGCTCATGGACAGGATTATGGCGCTCCTGTTTGAGATTCTGACGGGCAAAGTAGCCGATGCAAGGGGTAACAATGTGCGGTCTTGGTGGATATCCGGCCTTAACCCACCCAGCCCAAAGACGACTTCGCAACGGAAAAGCAACCCTGTAATTTTGGACGAGGAAATACTGAACCAACGGCGCTTACAGCAGTGCATTTCTCTTCTCAAGGCCAAGGGTCTGACAAAAAAGGCCGAGTACGAAGAGCTGATCCAGTCTGGCACCCTTGGTTTTTTGACTCAATCTACCATTCAGCTCAGAGTATGGGCTAATACCCATGCTCACAGTATCCCGGTAGACGTGGCCAAATTCCGTGACACCCTGACCAAAGTGAAGGAGGCCAACGACGATCTATGCACGGACGACGACTTTTCGTGCATTCACGGCCTCCTAGACTTCGCGGAGGCTTCCAATATCAAGATATAAGAAGCGAATAAACAGCCTTTCTTTCTCCTTCGGAGTTCTTCCCTCACTGGCACCTCATGTCGTATATTTGACTCATGCTGTGCGCCTCCTACTTTTCCACATTGCTGTTACTACTGTTTTCTGTTGCTGTTTCATGTTGTCGCTGTTCCATATCTCTACCATATCTTATACTTTTGGCTGTGCCACTGACAAACTTTGTCTTACATCTTTGTATCCAATTTGTACCACCTTCTAGTCGCCATCATATTCCAACAATTCTGTTCATTTCTTTGATCGCTATCACTGGGACATTGTTTGGGTATTGTGGTTTACCGGTGATTGAAGGATGTCGGAGTTATGGGCTGCCTTATACTACCTCATTGTGCCTTGTACATTCTGTTGCCATGCAATGGAGAAGCCTTATTACCTAGTATCAGAATCTTCAGGAAAGCGACCTTCACTTCTCAAAATCAAGCGTGAGATGAATGATCAATCAACGTTTCAACGCTGATTAGATCAATTTGAACAAGACATTGGACACCGTGGCTACCTTGAACCCACCCGGTGACCGCGCATTGCCCAAGACCGCGTCATCGGAGCCTGCGTCGGCTGCACCGACATCGCCATTTGGCTTGGTGTCCATCGGGGTGCGTTCGCTTCCCCTCAGCGTACCGTGGAGCACCTGAACTTCGACTACTTGATCGGCAATTAGCTTTGAAGGGGATGCCCCCCACCAGTGATGTCATTTTTTTTTGCTTACCCGCGAAGGGTAGGAAGGCCCCACAAGTATGAAGGTATATAAACGCGACCGTCCTACTCAAACCCTCCTAATTAGAGCCCAAGCTAATTCCCACTCACAATCATTCCGATTTCCGAGCTCTCTCCGACTTCCACTAYGCCCCGCTTGTATACCGCTTCCCGCTTCAAGCCAAGGTGACTACTATTCAGTATGTCTTATGCAATATTTAGCTGACATCATGCGAACGCGTCTCGAGAGCGATCGAATTGAAGTAGACAGCGCTCACATCGTTCTTCCTTTCGGGTAGCCCTTTGGGTCTTCCTCAACCCGGCGCTTACAGTGGTGAGATTCCGGCTACCTTCTTGAGAATATGAGTTTTCTTAGACATACGGCGCCCTTATGGTACTAGAAAAGGTTTGTATTTACTCCCATTCTGTACCGCAGCATTTTCTGACCCACCGCGTCCCACAGATGAGAGCAGTGGTCAGTACAAGTGCAAACATATGCAACATACCTTGGCTCACGTCGCTTGTCTCCGCATGCGGATGCGGTGTGCCCCGTAGGCCGCCGTCTGGCTAGCTGAAAGTCGTTTGGTGCGTCCTTAACCTCTCCCCTATGCCCGCCGCGTCATTCTACATATCGGATAGGCTCGGCTGTCTCGTGTGCCCAACCGGACGCCTCCTCCCGACATGTGCGTGTCCTGTGCGTGCCCCTGTGTGACCTCCCACAAACAGACGCACCTGCCTGCCGCCGGTACCTGAAGGTGCCTTTCGAGCCGTGCTACTCGTGGACCCCGACGTTCCTCCAGTGATGGACCATTTGAAGGCCCGGCTGGCGCGATGGCTCGGGCACATACGGCTTGCAGCACGCTGTACTAGGTGCATTCTTGCCACTCCCTGCATACATTGGAGAATTTAGTGGATATCGTACCGGCGGGTTTGGAAGGAAGGGTTGCTCAAGTGGAGGACCACGACGGAAATGATAGCACATTGCCAGCCATTTAGAATTTTGTCATTGCGTAGTAGTTGTATGTGCAGCTCATAATACATTAATTTGATTTTCTTTTCTTTTCAGAGTGACCTGCAGACAATATTATATCTATCGTTATTCAATTGCAGTGCATTATAAATGCCTAGAAATCTACTATCTAATAGGCAGTTGATAAGGATACTGTAGCTGCTTTGTCGCCATACGAAGGTGATATATATAGTGTGTACTCCGTAGTACTGCAACGACACTACCATAGGCTCATGTCATTGCATATGATGGCCCCTAAGTCATAATTATCTGCCATTGCAACAGCTGATCGATAACCGATGAAAACATAGTAGCGGCCCTGTCGTCGATTCAGAAAGACGGTAATCTAATGGTCTCTTATTTTGTGAATCTCCAAGCCTCCGATATTTTGTAGATATTTGATGAGAATCCTACGGCGGCTCCAGCATCTTGTAGAGAAAAAACGTCAATTCTATAGTGTAGTAACGGTTCTATCACCAATTCAGGAGGACGGTGTGATAATGTGACGTTATCATGACACCCGTCTGAGAGTCTCTTAGTTTGCAATGCAATGTGAGTCTCCGAGCCTCCGATATCTTGTAGATAAAATGATCAGAATCCTACAGCGGCTCCACCATCATGCAGAAAGAAAATTAATTCTATGGATCAGTAGCGGTTCTGTCATTGATTCAGGAGGACAGCGTCATAATGTCGCATCATTACGACAGCCCATCTGAAAGTCTTAAATTTGCAGTGCAATGCGAGTCTCCAAGCCGCCGATATCCTGTAGATCGTTGATGAGAATCCGACAGCGTCTCCGTCGTCATGCGGAAGCCAAAGATCAATTCTATAGTACTGCGACATTATTATAACAAACGCGTGATTTCACGTCTATATTATTAACCCGGCCTACAGCCATCTACGCATATCTGGTGTTGTGGATTGATCTAAATTCTACAATAACATTGTAAACCTCTGAGAACCTGAGGGCTTGCAGACAATCATTGAGAACATGGTAGCTACTCTATCATCATAGGGAAGGAAGATGCCGACTCCATGGCAGTGCTACATCGTTATAACAAACCTCTGAAATCACATCTGGATTATTAGCTGGGCCTACAACTATCTTCGCATGTCTGGCCTCGTGAACTGGTCTAAAATATGCTTACTTGTTCGTAGCGGCGACAATCATCTGTAATGCATTTCTAGTGTTCATATTATCAGATAGGAACCTCCCTAATTTCCTGATGAATAATACAGCATCAAGTCCGTCCAAATTCGTCATATCGAGAAAAACCCCAAAATTCATAATTTTACAAACTGTACGTATAGTCGTATATTGAACTACAAAGGAGACTGGCCACGAGTCTAGTAAGAAAGACCCGAAATGATTGTACATGAATCATTTGTACACAATGGGCGTTCCGGTTTACTCCAGTAGTACACGCGTATTTTCGGCGACAATGCAATGCAAAGCACACGCGCGCTGGTTGTTGAGACGCTACTTTGGCTAGCTTTGGCATTTCTCCATCGTTTGCTTTCACGCTCCATTTCAAAGCCCGTTCGGACCGCCTTTGTATTTATCGGATCGTGAGATTTGCTTCATGAAAACCTTTCGAGAGTATGTGACACGACCAAGATCTGATATAAAAGTACTAGTAGGTGCGAGTATATATACTAATCAGATGTCCTCATCTCTAAGTCTACTTATGAAGGTGCCAGTCTCGGGGCGGCTTGGCGACACTTAGTTATACATTCATTGTTCTTTCAGTGAGTGAATTGTGGATCAGTTCAAACTTATATATAAAGCTCAGCAGGCTGCGTCTCGCCAATGTGTGTTAAATCGAGAAATTCCGCGGCAAAACGACGATACCCTGAGCGTAAAATGTGATCTAGTGTTAGCGCTCGCGATCAGCGTTGATCTGATTCGATCAGTAAATTAAGCGCTTACCATCATAATCAA